>OX589605.1:17622010-17637819 GCA_951329385.1 Polia nebulosa | reverse complement strand
TCAGAAAAAATATCCTACCATACTAATTTTAATCAGCCGATGACAAATTGGTACGGAAAGTCAGATTTTAAAATTCTACTCTATAGATTCTTTTGGTTTTAATTTTATCCGATATATGTAACCTTTATCTGTGTCCCGGTGCGTGTTTCGCGTGTCCGAGTCCTAGCTTTGGTACGTTTTATCAAAAAAAATCCTTAAAAATCTTATTTTGGACCACTGTGTAAAAATTTTATCAGCGTAAATATTTATTTTAGTACCTACAGACCGTTAGCCAGCGCGGAGACGTATCTTTATACACCCACCTGAGCTTAGCTCCCACAAACGGCAAAAAAATTGACGAATTTTATTCCTTTAAATGGGCAGATGCAGTTTTTAAAACACGCCCAGACCTTTCCGTTACACTCTGTTTAATTATGTAGATGTGAGGATTCGAAAAACAGCTTCAGTAAACGTGATTCATAGAAAATTACTTTACTGTAAACATTTGCAAAAGTAATTAAAACAGTTGTCTACATTGACAGTGATAATTCTTATACAATTAAGGCAATTTAAATGTTTGTGAACGCACCTACGACACAGGAATAACTCCTAGTGTGGGGCAACAGTTTAAAAAAAACCGGCCAAGTGCGAGTCGGCCTTGCGCACGAAGGTTTCCGTACCATTATGTATAAAAACGGCAAAAAAAAATGGGAGCCCCATAAATATTTATTTTATTCTGTTTTTTAGTATTTTGCTGTTATAGCAGCAACAGAAATACGTCATCTGTGAAAATTTCAATTGTCTAACTATCACGGTTCCATGAGATACAGCCTGGTGACAGACGGACAGACTGACAGACGGACGGACAGCTAAGTCTTAGTAATAGGGTCCCGTTTTACTTTTTGGGTACGGAACCCAAAAAAACATCAATAATTGATAAAATCGGTTGATTATTAAATCAACCGATTTTATCAATTACTATATATACGCATTTACTACGCACATCATGCTCGGCCCACAAGTATACTGTAAGTTTTATTGCTTCTCTTTTCTTACAGAACACATCACGGAAGCTCTTGAGAACAATTGCGGGAAATGTAATGAAACCCAGAAGAAGGGAACTAGACGCGTCATCGGCCACTTGATCAACAACGAGGAGAGTTACTGGAACGAGCTAAATGCTAAGTACGACCCTAAGAGGAAGTTCACCGCCAAGTACGAGAAGGAACTCAAAGAGATCAAGCAGTAAGTGAAGAGTTTTCGGCTGTTCTCGTGTAAAATTGGAATTCAAAATTGTGATAGTGTGACTTTAATACTTATACAAATTAAAAAGTTCACAATTACGTTGTTTGAAACGTAATTTGAAACAATATTTATTATAAGTTCGAAGTTTTACTTCTTTTCCCCTTATTTTAAGAAATGAAATGTGTTGATGATTGTATGTAAAGAAATTGACCAATGCATAAAATACAATTTTAGGATAGCGCCACTTTTTTTTTTTTTTGGGGTGTGGAAAATCATCCCATGACTTTCTCCCGCTCTGAGTGGAGCGGAAGGGCGTGTCAAACTCTTACTGACTAAAACCCACCCCTGTTACTTCCCTGCCTTAGTGCCCAAGGGTGCGGTAACTCATGTTGAGAATTTATCCGCTACCCCTAGGCATACAGGCACCGGCCACGATGGGCCCCGTCAGTGGTGGCTGACAACATCTCTTTTTTCGCCGTCCACTCACGGGCCTGGTGCTGATCGGACGGCGAGCTACCCACTGCTCGCCGTCCGCAGGCCCGTGTCTACGGCCGGAGATCGTCTAACAACGTCCTACGCCCAGTGCCTCTCCTGCGGTGGTAGCGGCCGGGGCCGTAAGGGCCACTTCGTTGAGCTTCCCTCACTCGTCCCGCCTTTGCCTTCGCGAGCATTACTCCTTCGCAGAAGGCGGAGTCCGTTCCATGACCTGAACCAGGGCCGGGCGCGAGTAGTCGCCGCCACCTATCGCATCGACGAGGACACAGCGGTGCTCGGCCCAAGCGGGGCAGACCTCCACCGTATGCTCCACTGTGTCTACTGGGCGATCCGCGCAGTGATAACACCCGGGCGTTTCCTCCAGCCTAATCCGAAACAGGAACCCCCCGAAACAACCATATCCGGTGAGAACCTGCGTCAGGCGGAAGGTGAGGACGCCGTGACTCCTCTCCAGTCATTCCTCAAAGAGGGGCACTACCACCGCTATGGTGGCGTGCCCAGCGCTGGGTTGCGACAGTTGCTGTCTCCATGTCGCCATGAGATCCTGCTTTAGCTCCGTCCGCCGTGCCGCGGGATAGCGCCACTGATCTTTAGTTATTTAAATACCGTTCACATATTTGTCTTAAATAATTAGGTTTTGTACAATTAAAAACAACGTGGGGCCAGCTCACAAATAGTTTTTTTTTTTTCATGGATTTAATGAACTATAAATGATAATTGTATTGTAATTACCACTGGTTGGAAGAAGAACTTGGCTTGCTTTTTGATAAACGAGTCACGCACGAGATGCTTTCCTAGGCCCAGAGTCCATTGACGCCACCCACTAAATGGCAAACCGGTTGCCGTCAAAGTTAAGTGACCTTGGACGCACTGATGAAGCAGATGGGAGCAATGACGTCAGTAAACAGGTTTCACACACACAATCAATCTTCATGCAATCCTGAAATAGAAGGAGAAATTCAGCTTTAAATTGAAGTAGTTTATTTATGTATTTATACTATTTAGCTTCAAGTTAATGATGACCTTATTGTTTGTTTATGTATTTATACAATTTAGCTTCAAGTTAATGATGATCTTATTGTTTTTAGTTTTAGGTTACTTTAGGCTATTGAACGGCTGTGACATCAGACATCATCATTAGCCTTTTAATGTCCCCACTGCTGGGGCACAGGCCTTCTCTCTGTGAGAGGGTGTAGGCCGTAATCCACCACGCGGATTGGTGGATGTCACATGCTTTCGAATTTTGGGTCCTAGGACATGCCGGTTTCCTCACGATGTTTTCCTTCACCGTTTTGAGAGCAGTGGTGATGAAATAATTTACACAAAGTAAACCGCCTGCCTGGGTTTGAACTCACGACCTACAACTTGTAAGTCGCAGCCAATACCACTATGTCACCACTGCTATCTATGGCTGGACATGAGACTTCAAAACTGGATTATCCTTGAAAAAAAAAAACGAGTGTGCTTTAGACCACACGACTGAAGTAAAACTTCTTTAGCTCCATCTATTCCGTTCGCTTCACCCGATCACACTTTTCGTAACGCTCTCGTCACGCATTCAGCAGCTTACTCCCCAAGTCAAGCGTGCGTAAAGAAGTTTTACTTCAAAAAGTATAGGTACTTATTTTAAGGTCATTCATTCATCATCACACGGGTCATTTGCCTTTCTCATGACGTAAGTAGAGTAAGCCTGTTCTAACCTGTACCAATTTAAAATTCAGCCAAGTCTCCTGTGAATTTTAATTACGTGCTGCTATGAAACTCGTATTTAACAGTTATAATAGACTGTGATTACAGCATCTACGCCTCACACAAAAGATCACAATAATATAATTTGACGCCAATTCTTATCTTCATTTTTAACCGACTTCGCTTTACGGAGGAGGTTATTTGTTCGATTGTGTGTGTGTTTTTTTTTTATTTATTTATGTATGTCCACTGATTTCTCCGCCAGTTGTGGACCGATTTTCAAAATTCTTTATTATCCGAAAGAGTATACTCCAGAGGTAGTCCCATACCAATTTTATCGAAATTGCTTTTGCGCTTTTTGAAAAAATCAACAAAAACAAAAAATGTGTATACGTAGATGACGTGTTGGTCTCCTCCAATTACGAGTATGTTCAAATTTCGTGTCCGGGGTTATCACCCCAATAACATGGAACACGGAATTTGACGTAAATTTAATATTTAGTTTTAGTTCTGGAGTATAACAACTAAAAAAAAAAAGCTTTTTTACAAAAAATACAATCGACTTCCAAAAAAAAAATGCTCTTAAAATTGAAAAATTTGTTTAATTTCGGAAGTCGGTGTCAATTAACGAAGAAATAAAATACAAACGCTGACTTCCGAAATTAAACAAATTTTTAATTTTAAGTGTACTTATTTTCTTTTTTGGAAGTCGGTTGCATTTTTTGTAAAAAAAAGTTTTTTGACATCGCGCGTTGAAATCTTTTATACAGTTTAAGCTGTCTCCCCAGCCTCGATTTATGTTGCCATCTCCTTAAAATCCCTTTTCCGTTTAATTTACCCTCTCTTCTAACATATTCCTCTCCAAAATCCTTCAAATCCAAAATCATTTGTGGCTCAAGTTAAGCGTCTCTGTCATCTTACTTTTTGTCCTTTTTCTGGGCCGAGTTCGGCGTAGAAACCAATTATCTGATCAGACCAGACCAAAAAGAACTACCAGTAGAACTTGAATTTTGATGTCGTTACATCAAAATTCAAGTTCTACTGGTAGTTCTTTTTCTTCTTCGTCATGACACTCTTTGCAGAGTGGTCGTGGTCGTCACATCCAGGAGTCGTTGATGAATTCGAAACAGCGTTACCGCGCCCCTGCGCACTCGGGCAGAGAAGGAACAGGGGTGGGTTTTAATCAGTAAAAGCCATTGGATGATCTCCCAACCCCACAAAAAAGGGGTGGTGGCAAGCTTCACAACCCGTTGCCACTCCTCCCTTATTGTAACTCTCGTGCGTTCGTGGAGTGGACCATCGAGAGCAGTTTTCACTTGGTCGGTCCAACGCATTGGTGACCTGCCGTTCTAGTCCACGGACGGCTTATTGAAAGAAAGAAATAAAAGAAAGACAAAGTATTTATTTGCCACAGTTAAAGGCACACACAACAATTAATAAAAAAAGAAAAACAAAAGTAGGAAACAAAAAAAGAAGTGTGCGCCCCACGGCTGCGCCAAATAGGTCCAGTTCAGCATATATAAGCCAGACAGCTAGTGCCTGACGCTCAGGGGCGGATCTACTTAAAGGCTTTTTGGGCTGCAGCCCAGGGCCCCGCGAATACAGAGGGCCCCCAACCGAACTGAAACCAATAGACGATATTGTCAATAATAAAAATTATCTAGAATTAAAAAAAAACCGATCATAAGGTTGGCAACACTGCGATCAATCAACCCGTGTGCGCATCTATCAAACGGAACGGGGAAATTCTTGTCGCTTGTTTTCGGTCGGTGTATTCCGTGTATTGTCTATTACTGGGGATTGTCCTCCGCTTATCGCCCGACGCAATTTTGTTATTTTTCCGCACTTTTGCTATCGTCGACTATATTAACGAATTGACTTTGTTATTGTTAGAAATGTGTTTAGTGCGTGTGTTTAGTTTACTAAGTGATAGATAAAAGTTATAAGGACCGGACCTTTCTTATAATCTACTAGAATTGAAAGTATTCAGCATAACTAGACTTCCTGCTTTTAATAGGCAGTAGGTAAGTAAAAAGAATTATAAAACATGACTTTTTTATTTTAGTTTTCAAAACTAAATGAATCGAACTCGTTCGATATTTAATGATAATTTGTGAATTGCTACACTCATTACAAAGTAGGTATTAAAATTAAAAGTTCTATCCAGTTCTTTGTTTATTTTCAGAAAAATATCTTATTTTACAATATGTCTGCTAGAAAATATAAAAGTGGAGCTGGCAAAAGAAAATTACAGTTTGGTCGAGAAAAAGAAAGAAATAAACGCGCAAAAATTTAAACTTTTTTTAAATCAGAACATATAAAGATAAACGCGAATGAAATAGCTATAAATCCATTAAAAAACGTAAAGGAAGGTATTTTATGCAAAGAGAATCTAACCGAAGGAAGCAAAAAATCGCAAAACCAGGAAAAAAATACAAGTGATGAAAATATGTAAGATTTTGAAAACCAGAAAAAAAATACCAACGATGAAAATGTGCAATATCTTGACTTCCAGCAACCCTCTGGTTCCTCTGAAAACGAAATTGGTGTTCAGCAAAAGGAAGGTAATATCGATAAAGAGGTGGAAAGAAATTTAGAAAATATGAAGTTTGAGTTTGAGAAATATGTTGACGTGGAATTATTAGGGACGATTTTGTTTAGAAAATCACGAAAATTCTAATGAACATAAGAATTCAATGTTAGTGTGGTTGGCACGAAAAGAAAATAAGTCTGTTTTAGACAAGCAGCTTCAGGAGCAATTAAATAAAGAAACAGAATATTATCACAATGTCCTAAAACGGGTTATTGCAGTGCTAACATTTTTGAGTATAAGAGGCTTAGCACTTAGAGGTTCCGAGGAAGTATTTGGTTCTCCACATAATGGTAATTTTATGGGTCCTCTAGAGCTATTGGCAGAATTCGACCCATTCATAAGTGAACATATTGAACAACAAGAGCTGCGACCAAACCCTGTAATATCATATTTATCAAAAACAGTATATGAGGAAATAATTGAGATTATGGGTAAACAGACAATTAAACAAATTATAACTGAAATAAATAACGACGGCACAAAGTATTATTCAATTATGACCAACTTGCTATTGTATAACGATACTGTTTTCGGGGAAAAGTGTATGAAAGATGTCATACTGGCTTATATTTATTTAATATTCTACAAGCCTTTTTGGAAACAAATGGACTACTACTGGATAATTGCAGGGGACAGTCATATGACAACGCTGCTAATATGGCCGGAATCTACAATGGTGTACAAGCACTATTAAAAGAAAAAAATAAATCCGCGGATTACGTGCCATGTGCTGCGCATTCCCTTAACCTAGTTGGTCAAAAATCCGTGAAGGTTGAAAGCGAAATTGTAATTTTTTTTGGAATAGTGAAACGTTTTCTTTTCTGCTTCGACCCATAGGTGGGAACTGTTAAATCGTGAAACAAAACTAAAATTTACGTTAAAAAGTTTAAGCCAGACCAGATGGTCTTGTCACTTTGATGCCGTCAGAGCTTTAAAAAGTAATTAGAAAGAAAGAAAGAAAATACGTTTATTTACGGTAAACATGACGCAAAAAACAGAGAAATACAAAAAGAAAAAGAAAAACTGGGGGAAAAAATGCGTCACATCCGTGCCGTCCCACATGCGTGCAGAAAATCTGTGATAAGCTACGATTTTTTATTCAATGAGGGCGCCACTGGACCGCGAGAAGGCCCTTAACGCCGGCTGTTAATTATAATGGCATTATGAAAATTCTCAATAGTTTCGGCGAAAATGACGATGAAAAAGTTGATTTCCGAAAAGAGGCACAAAATTTATTTAATAAACTGGCGAAACTAGAAACTGCAATTTTGATTGTTTTTTGGGAAGAAATTTTGGAGAGATTTAATGTAGTTAATAAAAAAGTACAGAGCCCTGGTTTAGACATTGGTGAAGGCAATAAGTTAATTGTGTCATTAAAAGAGTTCGTGAAAAACATAAGGCAACAATCAGATCAGAAGCTAAAGGAATACGAAGAGAAAGCTAAAAAATTAAGTACTAGTGAGGGAACAGACTACAGTGACATAAATAAGAGACACATTACTTCAAAATTTTCAGATAAATCTACAGATAAAGTCTCAGTAAACAGCGCAGAAAAAATTAAAAGAGACACGCGTTGGATAAGATGATTATGGATTTAAATAATAGAAGCCAAGCCTATGAGACCTATAGCAAAAAATTTAAATTTTTAATGGATTTGCAAGACAAAAATCAAGAACACATAGATCTGGAAAGTGTACGTAATATTATTGATTATTATCCAAATGACGTAGACGAACATTTAGTGAATGAGTGCATTCAGTTGAAATCTTACTTACTGCAGTCTAAGACAGAGTCTTACACCTCTTGCAGTGAAATTTTTTGGCTAATTTATGAAAAGAAACTTGTTGATGTTTTCCCAAACTGCTATTTAATATACCATCTTAAAGATTTTTTTAACGATGCCGATCACTAGCTGTGAAGCGGAGCGTTCTTTCTCCAGGATGTCGTATACAGAAAACAAATACAGGACACCAATATCGAACTATCGACTAAATCATTTATCAGTTCTTTCGATAAATTGCGATTTAACAAAGGACCTACAGTGCGATGACCAAATAAAAGAATTTGCAGCACAAAAATGCAGAAAGGTTGGTTTATAAATTATATAACATAACCATTTATAACCTGTCAATTTATTTTGCAATAAATAATGTTTTAATAAATAAATAAAATATTTTGTTTTCCTATTTTCTTCCTGTACTTAACATATATTACATTACATATACCTACATCACTACAGAAAACAGATTCTTGTCAAAATGGCAATTAGTTGAGTAATTAGGTAGGGCCCCTAAGCAGTATTAGCCGGGCCCCACAAATTCAAGATCCGCCCCTGCTGACGCTGGTTTTCAACTGGACCTGAGATTTGTGACATGTCACGGACGTAAACCAGTTTTATATGTGTGTTTCTGTGTGTGTATGTATGGATAAATAGCCTAAGAAATAAAAAACTAATGTGTATAATATATATAGCGTTGAAATAGAAAAAAAAATATATAAAAAAAAGTATTGCGGTAACGAGTTCAGTTTATTTTGCTGTCTATGCCGAAAAACATGTCAACCCTGTTTGTGTTTCTCTGTCTTTGCGTCAATTTTACCACAAAAAAAAAACGACAACGGACAGACAGACAGACGGATAGCAAAAGGGGAAAAACGTTAAGTACGTGTCGGACTTCGCAAATTTAGGGTCTTAGGGTTGATCCGAGGATACCGTACGATCTCCTGCGAGGCAGCGAGCCTCCTCGCCGGATTATCGCCATGGGATCTGGAGGCAAAAATCCTCGCGAACCTCTATGAGGAGCGCGTTCCTGTTTCGGATCAAACGAGAGGTGACTTCCGGGTGTTTCCACTGCGAGGATCGCCCAGAGGACACGGTGGAGCATACGGTGGAGGTTTGCCCCGCTTGGGCAGAGCCCCGCCGTGTCCTCGTGGATGCGATAGGCGGCAGCGACCTCTCGCGCCGTGCCCTGGTTCAGGCCATGGTACGGAGCGAGAGGGAATGGGAAGCCGTCTCCTCCTTCTGCGAAGCAGTAATGCTCGCGAAAGCGGACGCGGGCCGCGTGAGAGAGCATCAACAACGGAGTCGCCCTCACGCTCTCAGCAGCAGCCGCCTCAAGAGACGCCTGGGACTTCTGGCGCCGCGAGACGATCTCCGGCCACCGTAGACCCGGGCCTGCGGACGGCGAGTAATGGGTAGCTCGCCGTCCGATCAGCATCAGGCCCGAGAGTCGACGGCGCGTAGTGTTCCACGCGCACCTCAAAGAGTTGTCAGCAATAGGGACGGGGCCGTCATGGCCGATGCCTACCCGGGGGTTGAGGATAAATTCGAAACAGAGTTACCTCGCCCCTGGCCACTCGAGGCAGGAAGAAACAGGGGTGGGTTTTAGTCAGTAAAAGTCTGACACGCCCTCCCGCTCCACCCAGAGCGGGAGAAGTCATAGGATGATTTCCCAACCCAAAAAAAAAAAAAAAGGGTCTTAGGGTTACGTACCAAATGTATTTTTAACCGACTTTCGAAAAAGAAGGAGGTTCTATGTTCGACTGTATGTATGTTTTTTTTTTTTTTTTATGTATGTCCGCGCATTTCTCCGTCAGTTATGGACCGATTTTCAAAATTCTTTTTTTATCCGCAAGAATATACTCCCGAGGTGGTCCCATATAAATTTTATCGAAATTGCTTAGCACTTTTTGAGAAACTGAACAAAAACGAAAAATACGCATATCTTGATGACGTTTTTGTGATCTCCAAATGTTTAAATTCCACGTTTCATGTTATTGGGGTTTTTAGTTCTGGGGTATAACAACTAAAAAGCGAAAAATAAAAAACTTTTTTACAAAAAAAACAACCGACTTCCAAAAAAAAATACACTAAAAATTTAAAAATAACTTTAATTTCGGAAGTCGGTGTCAAATATCGAAGAAATAAAATACAAGCACCGACTTCCGAAATTAAAGTTATTTTTAAATTTTTATATAAAAAAGTTTTTTATTGACTATTTTTATGGCCTTGGGTCAACAAGATGTTTATACTGTGAAAATTTGAAGACTGTAGCTCCAACCATTTGGCTGTAAAACCTGTGTGACAGACGACGGACAGACATACAGACGGACAGCCGAACACGTGAGTGACAGACCAATAGCAATAGGGCTCCGTTTGAACCATTCGGAACCCTATAAAGGATTTTCACATAGAACCATAATTATCTCAAATCATTTTAAAATAGGTACGTTTATTGAAAAATGTTCTATGATTTAATAACAACCCCTTCTATAAAGCTATATCTATACCAGCTCTACCAGAAAGGACAAATTAAAAAATAACCTTACTATTTAAATGAATGATGAGGGAGTGAGGCTGAAAAGGGACTGGGCTGGCCACGTTACAAGAATGCACCTGGACAGGTGGGCTAAGATCGACTCATTGATCTACAGAAAGATATTGGACGCCAGAGGGACGACGTCGAAGTCGAGGTCGACCGCGGTGAAGAGGGTGTGACAATGTGATCTTGTTTACGGGGCTAACTCGGCCATAAATCGCCCAAAACTGAGTGGTTCGAAAGGCGAATGGAGAGATTTTCGCCCAGCAGTGGGACACAATATAGGCTACAAAAATAAAATAAGAATGTAATTATTACTAAATAGATAAACATTCAGTTTTGGGATGCAAAATAAATATTGTTCCCACCTAGGTTTTATGTGTACACAAGAATGGCGTTGAGTAAACTTTTTAACGATTTCATGGAATTGTAGCTCAGTGTGAGAATATTATTATTTACCTCACACACGTACTTACATCATAGCATTGACAATGACGTTAGTGTCAAAGTTTATTTCGTGCATATTTACATGATCATTACGTGTAGATAATTAATGTAATGTTTGCAAATTCATTAAAACCACGATGAGTAAAGTCCTATGAAGACCTCTCGAATTCATTATTTTTATTAGACTATGTTTATCATCTCTCATCAGGATGACGAAAAATCCAGACTGAAACACGGTGGGGGTGGGCAATCATCCAATGGCTTCTCCCGCTCTGGGTGGAGCGGGATGCGTGTCAGACTTTTACTGACTAAAACCCACCCCCGTTCCTTTAGTTGCCTGAGTGCCCAGGGGCGCGATAACTGTTTCGATTTATTAGCTACCGCTGGGCAGGCATCTGCCGTGACGGCCCCCGTCAGGTATTGCTGACAACTCTTTGAGGCGCGCGTGAAACACTACGCGCCGTCGACTCTCGGACCTGCAGGTGTATTCGCTAACTCAATTGACATCAATTTGGAAGGCACTATGCAGTACATTGCTCGGTGGACATCGATTATAATAGGCACTACGGTTTTCCTATACGTCAAAGCAGCAATTTACGGCAAAGTGCCTATCAAATTGATGTCAACTGAGTTAGCGAGTAGGTACTAATAACATGTCCTGATCGGACGGCGAGCTACCCACTACTCACAGTCCGCAGGCCTGCGCAGACTGAAACACCTAGAGCGAGCGCAGTGCTCCTGCTTGGACTATGACCCAATTGCTGGAGTGCCCCAGGTGTCCGTTCACCTGCTGCATCCTGAGAACCTGAGCAAGGCCTCCGACGAAGCAATGAACGAGGCCACCTACAGAGCCCAAACCGTATGATTTATATAATACTAGCGACCCGCCCCGGCTTCGCACGGGTGCAATGCTGATACTAAATTAAAAAAAAATTATATAACCGCGGCCTCCGACGCGCTATTTATAGGCATGCCTCCCCGCACTGCCCCGTCCGACCGGTACCGCCCGCCGCAAACGCAAATTTTAAATTTGTAATATCTCCGAAAATATTTGTTTAATTTACATGCTGTAAGGAACCATATTGATCTATATTAATTGCACACTGTATTTAAGGTACTTAATTCGATAAGGATTAATGCCGTATTGCTTAAAATAGCTTCGTAAATAAGCCATTTTTTCACGTAAAAAGTAAACAATTAAAATGGTTAATGTGGGTTATCCCTAAAATATAAACATATACCATCGCGGACTTTTTTGTAGACCTTTTTATGGTGTACAATACTGTAGTACATTAATTTGATCTAACTCGTAGGGTTTAGGCAGCGTTTTTGCTAAATTGCTAAATAAGCCCAAAAAAATAGGTTAATTTACGACATCACGTTAGAAACCTCTAAAATTAGCAATGTTGCCTTATTATATGATGCATGTATTATACATATAAACCTTCCTCTTGAATCACTCTATCTATTAAAAAAAACCGCATCAAAATCCGTTGCGTAGTTTTAAAGATTTAAGCGCACATAGGGATATAGGGACAGAAAAGGCGACTTTGTTTTATACTATGTAGTGATTAATAATAAATAAATGCCGTGGAAAAAGAAGAGGAAAGGTGATGAAATGAGCAAGCACTCCAGCGTCTCGGCTCTGGCTTGAGAACACTGTGTGATTTAGTCATTAAGAGTCTAACAGATCCCAACGGGGGCCCGCTTTGAAGGACAACCATGAAGACTTCCAATCGCTAAAAAAGGCAGCTCCTGTGATCACATAATACATCATCGAGACCAAAACTGCAAGTTCACAAATAGTTATTATTTGTGTAAGAAGAATGGTGAATTATGTTAGTTAAAAACTAGAGTTTAAGATCATGTTTTTTGCTAATAACTGTAATTAAAAGCAATTACAGCTAAATATAGTGATTTGACTGATGATAAACGGAAAAAACAAACATCGAATAAAACACTCTAAAATTATACGAGATTCAAGCTCAAACATTTTCCGCCGTTCTTTTTAGGGTTCCATACCCGAAGGATAACCAACGGGACCCTACTACTAAGACTCCGCTGTCCGTCCGTCCGTCCGTCGGTCCGTCCGTAATCCCTCCGTCCGGCCGTCTGTCTGTCTGTCAGCGGGCTCTATCTCATGACGCGTAATAGGACAGTTGAAATTTTCACAGAATGTGTATTTCTGTTGCCGCTATAACAACAAATAATAAAAAAAAATTAAAGGGGACTACTAGAAACTACTAGAAACGTGTTTTTTTGGCTTTTTTTGCTCGATCTTAATAATGGCAACCAGTAGACGTGTATAATCTTCTACGATGGTATGGAACCCTTCATGCGTATGCGATTTAGAAAGGGTTACGTCCAAAACTAGTCCATAAAAAAACCAACAAATAAAGATGGACCAGTTTGAGATCAAGAATAAAATTGCAGACTTTCGATTAAGAATCAATAATTTATTAATTGCACTACAGTAGTTATTTAAAGTAATTCACAAGCCTTGATATAAATAAGGGTATTCCATCTTTATGATCCAAAATCTTGAAACATTCCCATCCCACACGAAATAGCAAGGTGTTTCTCTAAATGCTTACGACAGAGATGACAAGCAATTTTAAAGGCAACGCAATTTTAAAAACAATGCCGATGCCTTAACGTCACTACATTTCATTTTCTATATCTCAACCAAATCGAAAAGAATTTAGATAGTAAGTTTCTAAATCACTACTAATTAATTTATTGCTTAAGTTGCCTAAGTTCCTGTTCGTGCTTGCTAGAGTACTTGTTCTGGGGGTCGTATTTGGCCTTCAGCTGGTTCCAGTAGTTGACCTCGTGGTTGATGAGATGAGACATCACTTGGCGTGTTCCGTCGCGCTGTGTTTTAGTGCATTTGGCACAATCCTCCTCTAGAGCTTCCCTGATGTGAGCTGGAAATAGATGAAACGATATGTGAATATAAATAATTTGTATTCTACGGATTTCCAATCATGGCGTTTGCGCTTTACCAAAGTAATAAAACCCAAATATTTTTTTTTTTATTTAAAATCCTTTCTTTAAGTTTTGCCGCAAATACAGGGTTTGCCGATTCGATTATCGAATAAGGAATATAGGTTCGGATTTTCGTGGACCTAGAGCAGACGCTATACAACGTACATCTGGAGTAGTTTCCTGATGGAAATATAAGAACTTATACACATGCTTTATTTAGCAAAATGAGTGCATTCGAGTTTCCGAATAATAAACGAATTTAAAAAAAATATCAGAAAGCCCTGCTTTTGCGGCTTGCCTTAGAGGTCCAATAGTTATCGCTGATAGAAAATCACTTTGTCAAGAGAACCTTAGATATACGGAATAATAATTTAATTTTAATTCCAGAAACTTATTACTACTTTACAATGGCATTATTCGTAATATAAATTCTTTGTTCTTCACTTACATTTAAGTTCCTTGCCTTCAGGTGTGCACTTGCCCTGGTCGAGGATGCACTTGATGTAGGGCGTCAGCAGGCGATGGTTGCCGAGGATCTCATTAAGGTTGATGTTGTCATATCTGTCGGTGTACTGGCTATCGGGCCGGGCCACGGAAAGCGCCACAAGCCCAAATAAACACAAAACCATGAAGCTATTCATTCTGTAAAAAAAATAGTAACCGTTAACAATTAATTCAAAAATGCAAGTTCATTCTGCGAAAAATCTCGCCGTGAAAACTAAATTGAAGTGAGCTCCTCATCCAGGTGGAATGACAGCTCACTTCACCTGTTTTCAATGTGACATTTTTAAAGAAGATACCGATCTCGGCCGCTCTTTGTTTAAATGACCTACTAAATAACAGTGATATTAAGAAAACAAACGATGGTGATGATTGCAGTGAAATCATCAAATAATTGATAGAAATAACGCTGATTTAGCAATCCCGACAATTCGTTTTTACAGGACACAATAAAATCGTACGTACGTAAATATCTAAAAATATTTTGATATGGGTAGATACAAAAATATAAAGCTCGAAAAATATATGTTTATGTGTTAATTTTTACTGCAATGTGAAACAGTTGTTATAAAACTTAAATGATCATCTTGTTTATAGTATTAAGTAATAGGAAAACCGATGAGCATTTAAGCAAAAAACTAGTTTTAGTACAGATCCGATGAACATCATTATTGATGTATACCTTGACCACTTATGTGACAATGACCCGATCGTAAACGGTTATCCTTGTATACAAAATGATTCCGAAAATATTATTAAAATGGCGTAAGGCGAAGAGCTTTTATTCAATTTATTTTATTAAATCATTTTTTTGTTGCAATCAAATAATTATAAAAATAAGTATATATATATTATAATTTAAAAATATAACTTGTTTTTACAATATGGGTCTATTTTTGAAAGTAGGTCATTAATTTTTTTTTTTTTTATTAATTTAACAATGTAAGTACTTGCAAAAATACGGAACGAACGGGAAGCAATAATAATAATTTTATATCCTCCAACTGTGATGATTTGTTTTGACCAAAACTGCCCTACCTTATTTTTTTATAATTTCTTAAAGTGTACTGTCACTGAGCTCTGCGCAGGGTGTAGTAATTTTCCGGTCACTCCACCACCACTTTTTATACTGAACATATAGCGTTTTGATTCAACAGCAAAACTAGTTTTGGTCATTTGCTCTGCCCATTATTCGAGGAATATGGTTTCGTCACACCGACGATAAACATTAAAAACGTGCGTATGGGATTTTCGTTTTTGTCCAGTATAGCATTAGCTTTTCAAATGAGGAAATACATTAGGAAAATGGTAATTATAATTTTCTCTTTTTTTATACATAAATATAACACAGTACATTAAATGTATTTTTTTAAGTTTGCATATTAGATACGAGCCCAATGGCGAAAAAAAGTTCTTAAGACACAAACGTCGTTTAACACGTAATTACAGATAATATTCCCACTATCTCATTTTATTTAGGTCTCCAACCACCGTATTCATGCATGAGCCAAAATTTCTTTTTTATGTATCATACGCTGGCTACTCACAAATGAGAT